>BPLR01013955.1:0-30961 GCA_021605095.1 Caerostris extrusa
AGCATGCATTGCTTTCTTGATACTTCCCGGTGAAGATTTTAGATGCACTTGTATTGGACTTTTTCAGAAATATTTTTTTTCAGAAATATTTTCCGATACATTTTTTTGTGAAATGCTTCACTTTTTATATTTCTGTTTAAGCGATGCTAATGCTATATAGTGCAAAATAGTAAAAAAAAAAGGGGGGGTAAGGAAGGGCAGAATAAAGAATGGAAAATTACGCTGATTACTGAATTTTAAATGTGAAAAAAAAAGAAAGTTAAGAAAAGAGAGGATTTATTTAAAAATTCTTTTTGGCTGACAAGCTGCTCAGGTTAGATCTTTGCATATTACTAGTGACTCAACTGTTTGTAAAATGATGTCTTCTTTTAATTATTCGGATTATTCTGGCTTTGTTCAATTATAGCCAAGATAATTTGCTCTTTGCTTTTGAACCAGTATGATAATGGCACTCATGTTCATAAATTAAGGATATTGAAGTTCAGGCAAAGAAAGAGACAGAAGCAAAACAAATTTGACTTATTTGTAAAGTCTATTTATTAAACAAAAGGTAAAGAGCAAAAAGATGCTATATGTTAGACATAATTAATAAAAATTGCGATTTTTACTCCCTGAGCAAATTTCAAAAAAAGAACCTATTTACAAAAACAGTATAACATGGGTAGTATGATGGTTAATATGGAGTATGTCTCCCGGACGACGCAATACAGGCCTTTACAACCTAGGCATGCTGAGTATCAAATTATCAATCTGATCTTGAGGAATATTACACCACTCATCAGCAATGCCCTCCGAAGTTCCGGTTGACAGGTGGGGAGGGGTTGACCGGCTGCAATTCGTCGGCCAAGCATATCCCACACATGCTCTATTGGATTCAAGTCCGGTGAGTATGCTGGCCAATCCATACGGGTGATATCCTCCAATTGAATATTCGTCTACAATGTTTGCACGGTGAGGACGGGCGTTGTCATCCATAAACAGAAATTCAGCACCCATGGCGCCCCGAAACAAACGTACATGTTGTTCCAGAATGACATCCGATAGATGTGGCCGTCATCATTACACTCTTGAATATGCAGGTCAGTTCTGGAACCAAGAATACTCCTCCTCAAGCGAGCCATCCTGCACCACCGTAACGGTGTCGTTCAATGATGTTCTCTTTGCGGTAACGGGTACCTGGCGCTTCCATATGAAAGTCCGGCGAGAATCAGACTGCAAAACTAAACCTGGACTCGTCGGAAAACATCACACAAGACCACTGTTGTGGTGTCCACAATGCATGCTCTTTACTCCAGGTTAATCGCAGGCGACAGTGAGTTGCGGTAAGTGAAACACATCTGACAGGCCTACGAGCATATAGACCAATGTGCCCTAAGCGTCTGTACACGGTCTGCCTTGAAACTGTCGTACCGGTAGCTGAAGAGAGCTGACGAGACAGGTCTGATGCTGTGCTCCGTCTGTTTTTTTGGCAGTAACTGCTAAATACCGGTCCTCATTCGGCGTTGTAACTCGGGGCGACCAATGCTGTAACATCTACCCCATTACCATCATCTTGGAATCGTTGCCAAAGCCGGAGATGACACTCTGGGCGATTCCAAGTTCCTCGGATACTTCCAGCTGGGTGCGTCCACATTCCAGTCGTCCGATATTCTACCACGTAAAAAATCATCCAAATGTTTCCTTTGTGCCACATAACTATGCGGTTATTGCACTGAAAGGCTTTTTAAATCGCTTAGAACAATTTTACTTCTTTTTGCCATTCTTATATTCCTTCATATATCCGCGCCATCTGGTGGTTTCCTGTAATTTGCATATTCTTCTTCAAGATGTGTGTGCACAGGTGAAATTATTTTAGAGTTCAACTGTGTGATCCTGAATATTCTTTAATTTATGGACATGAGTGTAATAAGGAACACTTTTGTTTTTCAACCAGTATGGTAATAATAATGGACACTTTTGCTCTTGAACAAGTATGATAATAATAATGAACACTTTTGCTTTTCAGCCAGTATAATAATAATGAACACTTTTGCTTTTGAACCAGTATGATAATAATAATGAATACTTTTGCTTCTGTTCAATCAATCATTTATTATTTAATAACTTTTTAAGACAGGCTTTATATTTAGTCTTAGTCTTAAAATTTTACTTCTTAATCATAATTTTTTTTTTTTTCCAAGGAAAGCACTTGCTGTATTACGCCCGACTCGTGGCTCAGTGGCAACGCGCCGCTGATGAACATTAGGGCTGGGATTTCATCCGCTGACGGCTTTTTTGTAGATACTGTTTCAAAAAAAAAAAAAGAGGAGAGTTGGGGGCGTTTGTGATGTTCATCTTGCCTTGTTAGTCGGACTACCTGGCGGGAAATTTTCCAGGTTTTCTCCATACGATACGCAAATGGAGGTTGTTAGTCCTAAAAATAAGTTAGCTCGGAAGGCACGGCTCCTTCTTCAGACTAGAAGCCAAGCTACACTTCTACCCACGGGGGCTCCGTCCCAACAGAAGCTGCCCCTTTTCCTCCGTCCATCCCATGAGTAGACTACTCATGGGGTGTCTATCCCGCCCCTGTCGGACACTGAGGATCAGTCACAATAGCAATGTACGATCCTGGAATTTTATCAACTATCTTGTAACGAATAACAATATATTAGTATATAAAAGATATAACTACCCTACTTTTGATTACATAATTGGAAGGAAAAAAAAAAAAAGAAAATTATGTTCAAAGTGGGGACAGTAGCATTTTCCACCAACAAGAACAAATCCTTGTCCTCTTGTGGCGTATCTAGTGCGCACTTCCATTGGGCTAAGTGTGAGGCATTTAATTTAAATGTAGCTTTGAAATAAACTCTAATTACAACGAATTAATAATAAAAATTCATCATCAATAAATTTTTATAATGATTCTTTCTCATCATCATAAAAAATTTATTGATGATGAGAAAATCTATTTATTAACTGAAGGCTTGAGAAGATATCCTTAAAGGTATTAAGATACACCAAAATGATGCTCTTGATTAAAAATCTGTGAAAACAAACTAGAGATTTTTAAGAATCCAGAACTTAGAAATATCTACATCCCTCCCTCCCCTCGAATTAAAAACGAGGTGGAATACTCATTTCAGTTTTTTGTTACGTGGCATTCGACAAGCCTCTTTGAGACAAAAACGGAACACATCACCCACGATCGAAAGAACAGAAGGCGACTTAAAACGGGAGTTTCCTGGGAAAGTTGGACTCCCTCTTTAAACATAACCGATCCTGGGAAAATTCCGCTTTTACATTCACATACAAGAAAGATCTGGGCTCCAACAAAGTGGCACGCTCTCGAAAAATCCCAAGAGGCTACTTGGGCTTTTCAAAACCAGGAATCCTGGACGGAGTGAGCTCTCTCCCACCGAGGGATCACTCGAAAGGCGTGGGGTGAGAGGACGTGTGACCTGCATCCCTCCCCATTTTCCATAATCGTTTTTTCGCATGCATTTATCGTTTGTCGACAAACGAGCGATTACGATATTGCCTAACGTTACGCAGGCCACGATCTCTCGATTTTGCTGGATGCTGTGAAAGAAGGTGACCACAAAATGTTTATCTACAATTAAGAATGAAACTGCTCATTGACTATTCCTTACATTGTAAAACTACATCGTTGATAATTAATACAAAAATTTATAATTATTCTTAATTATCAATTATTTTAGCCTTTCAATTCTCTGTTGGTTTTCTTCAAGTTTAATTCATGCTGCCTGATGGCCATATGGCTAGCGCTCTGGCCTTTGGTAACCACGGGCTTCAGATTCGAATCCCGGCGGTGGCATGGCTGTTTGTGAGGGGTTCGGAATCCACGCTAACCTGTAGGTCTCAGGGATCTAATGAGCAGACAGGGGTCTAATGAGCCTAAAGTGTGCAAAAAATGACAGTAGACCGACAAACCAAACCAATCGAGTTTATTTTTTATCTCATAACGTAGTGGTAGTACAACTTAAAAAGTAAAAGATAAAAAGAAGGGAATTCAATTCGTGATGATGGTAAATGTACAGACACTTCTTTTGAAATGGTATATGGATGATGGATATTGTGGTAGCATGGGGCATTGACAGTTGGTCAGCTTGGATGAAGTTTTCCTTGTTTCCTCTAATACAGTAGCTCGTGATGGGGTAAGGTCATTTGCCCTATCTCCTCACCATTCTTGGGAACAATGCTGATACACCGAAGAAGCGCTACCGATTATAAAGGGATCAATGAATTAAACGAATTAATTGTCAAAAATTTAGAAGTGTAACTGAAAAATATAGTAATTATAATCTACAACTTTATGCGCAGTAGATCTACCTCCCTGTGGTGCACCTGGTAACACTTTTTAGTGGCTAAAAGATCTACAACTTGGCATTATGTCTTCCTCCACTCACTTTGGTACTCTTCGAGTCCTACAGTGGAATGCCGGTGGACTGTCTCAATCCAAGCGCGCAGAGCTTTTGCTGACTCTGTGTGAGAAGGATATTGATGTCTTTACTATTATGGAGGCTAATTTGACAACCGACTGCCTGCGAAACCATCTTTACAGACTCAAAATTGTTCCTTCCCCGGTATGCACTCTTTGCAGCTCTGGAGAGGACATGGACTCCACGCCTACTTCACTATCCTGCTCTGAGCAAGACTTTTCTAGGTGAGCGATATTGGGAGGCTAGAGATATGTTAGATTAATGAACTCTGTTGTATTCTCTGGTTTTTTTTTTTTTTTTTTTTTTTTCACGGTGTTCTTTTTTGCTGTAATTGTTCATAATCTGCCATTGGAAATAAAAAAATTAAAAAAAAAATTTTTGATAGAGAAAATCAAAGATAAATTATAATATTTTTCATAAGAAATTCTATTACTTTTGTTTATTTAATAAAGGCAAGGAACTCTTCAAACAAACAAACAACGGAAAGAAGCCACTGTGTTTATATTGGAGATCAAGATAAATTCATAGATCGGAATGTTCTATCACTCGGCTCGAGAACCAGGGGTAAACTGTGTAACCTCTATATCCCAAATACCATCTATGGAGATATTCATACAAAATAGTAATGACAAAACATTGCTGCAGCCCATATTAATATAGAAAAAAATAATATAGTATTCCTGTCGTACATGCTGGATAACGCTGAATTTGCTATATATCTGACTTTTAGTAATGAATGAATTAAACAAAGTGTTCGGAATTTTAAAGAATATCTCATTAATATCATTAAAATAATTACTAGTCATTGAAATCAGTAAACTTTTAAAAATATTTTTTAATTGTTGCAGAGTATCTCTTCCTTCAGATTTGAAAAAATAAATTGATATCAAAAATCAAAAACATGAACAAAAAAACATACAAAATGAACTAAAAAAGAACTTATGTCTTAAAAAAACGTAAAAATTAAAATGGTCAAAAAACAAATATTATCATTTGTAAGAACAAATTGGTAAAAATTTAATCGCATTCCTAATAGAAATTCCATTAAAATATTAAATTTCCTTAGTATTATTATTTATTTATTTATTTTATTTTATTTTTTTACTTTTTTCTGAGTTAAAATTATGAATTCATTTGATTTATCTTAACTGAATTTTAGTACATTGTTACAAAATGTTCTGTAAAACGATAGTGCTGCCATCTATGGCACATTTTGGATAATAAAGAAATGGCAAAATCACTACAAAAATTAATAATATTAACTAAATATGGCTAAAAAATATTTACTAAACAAGATATATGAAAATGGCACAATAAATTATAATTGTGAGGTTTTTTTTATTTTTAATCGTGAAAGTTTTTTTTTATTTTTAAACGTGATCATTTTTAATCATTTGCTTATTTTTGAAAATATGTAATGTAAAGTATTTTTTAATAATTCTAAGTCACAAAAATATGTTATTTTCATTTATTTCCATCTAAGATATATTTGATTTACAATTAATATCATAAAAACATGAAAAACGTATTTTAATCTGAAAACATTTTAAAAAAATATTATAATAATTACAAAAACCATTTCTTTTCATACATATTTTTAGCAATACAATTTTTTAGAAGATAGAAGCAAAAATTAGGAGGAAAATTATTGAACTTAGTTTTATTTGTTGTCGAAGTGTTGTTTGTTGAAAGCCAGTCAACATAAAATTTGCGCTTAAACTTCTTATATTTAAAAACTAGTTTGAGGAAAATAAAACTTTCTTACTTTTTTTCCTTTATTTTTAAAAAAAAAGTTACTTCTTTAAATCAATCAATAAACATTTTCAAACATATTCTAACTACGAAAAAAATGGAATACATTAAATGGAATTTTTTTTTTTATGATAATATTTATTTTTTTTCTTAAATGCGTTTATATAGAAAAACTAATGTCATGATATTAAATTTTTACATTTTTTCTGTTTGTTGAATTCTTAGGCTTTATTTTATTCCTCACATTTCATGTAACTTTCTATTATTTTTTTCTCTAATCATTTATTTTTGCGATTTATATGTATTAAATATAATTTTTTTTTTTCTAAATTTTAAATTTCATGTGCAAATGACGAATACTTAATTTTGCAAGGCAAAACAACATTTACGTTTAAAAGATTGCAACTTGTTGTTCAGTCTTTTGATAAACAGGTCTGTTATTATTATTTTCAAAAACCTTAGGTCTGTACGTTACCCAGAGTATTATAATGTCCTTGAATCCTTTTTGTTTTACCTTGCACGTTGACACGAATAATTTTGGTTATTGTTTTCCGTGAAGACTTTAAGGGAAAACTGCATTATTTGTGTGTGATAAGCTTGAAAACTTCTATCAAATTTGATTACAGATGAGAGATGCGCACATAAACTATTATAATTGTTCTCAAGTTTCCGGGTTTCTGAAAACAGTGACTACAACACACGTCATCAACAGATTCGCAACTGTGACCTCTTGTACTGTATCTATGCATGTGAACAATTCTGTAACATCAGGCTGAAGTGCAAGAGAATTAAGTTTAGAATCCATTGATGGTATACGTTGCAGTCACTGCTTTGAGAAATGAGGAAACTCATAACAGCTTATCATCTTGTGTAAACCGTCTCGCATTGAGTGGAGATTTTTGGAAATCTGAAATTTTCCTACTCTTGAAAATCCTATCTGGTGTAATCATTTCTCTTTTGGACTATTTTGGACCCATACTTTAAACACGAGGTTTTAGTTGCATTAAAAAAAAATAAAGAAAGAAATTTTATCAAGAAAAATGATTTTTATTCAATTTACAAAAATTTTAAAATTCAATTTTTTTCCAAATATTATTTAAATTCAAAAATTTTTTTTTCAATAAACTTTTTTTTTTTTTTTTTTTTTAAATTCCCCACTATCAATGCGCAAGTGACAGATTTTGAGGAAGGGGGGTTGAACTCTGGATCGCAATCGAAACTATACCCTTTCTGCACGGGAAACGATTACGCAAGGCATGATACAATAATCGAATCATGCCACACAAGAGGCTGTCGCCATCACCCACAACACGGGTTGACAAAGCACGTGGCTCTATGAATAGCATAATAATTGGTTTATTCATAGGCCTCGTGGCGTATGGGAAAGTTCAGTCGAAACTTTTTCTCTCTATAGTTCGCCGCTCCCCCCTTCTCCTTCACATCTGTTGTAGCATGGATACTTCGCAGGTGACGTTCATGGGAAATATTAATAACACAATATAATATATTTTTTTAAATCTAAATTTGAGATATCGTTTTCGAATCTGTTGTCCGCCTTCTGTTGCTTTAAAGTTTCAGCTGTTGATATGTTTAGTTTGGATGTCTTGTTTATTTATAGAGTCGATTTGCAAGAAATTTTATCGTTTTGTTTTGTTTAGAAATAATCTATAGTGATTAGTTAATTATACATTTATAAATTTTTTTAGAAAAAAATATTGTTTGTTTTTAATATTGCTTTAATAATTTTGGTTTGTCGCTCTACTGTCATTTTGTGCACTAAACAGACCAGGACCTACAGTTTAACGTGGATTACAAACACACTAACAAACACCCATGCCACCACCAGGATTCAAAGCTGAAACCTATAGTACCAATGGCCAGAGTGCTACCCAATTATCCACCAGGCCTCTTCATAAGGATTTAAGAACTGACTTTCAATTGAAGATAAGATATTTATACCAGCATAATTTAAGTTATTGTTAAAAAAATTAATAATGCGTTAATCATTTATATCTGTGATTTAATTTAACTACTGAAATTTAAATTCTTCGATATGAAAAAAAAAAAAAAATTGAATTCTATCATATTTACATAAAAACGAGAAAATCACGCTTTTAAATATATTAAAAAGATATATGTACACATTTTTTTCTTAATCCAACATCATATTGTTAAGGCGGTCAGCATTAGGGCGGAGGTTCAATCGGCTGGCGGCTTTGTTGTAGACACTGTTTCAAAAAAAGAGGAGACTCGATGGCGTTTGGGATGTTCAGTATCTTGCTTCGTGAATCAGACTACCCAGTGGGATTTTCCGGGTTTTCTCCCATGCGATACGCAAATGCAGGGTTGTTCCCCTCTAAAAAAGTCCTCCCGGAAGGCACTGCCCTCCTTCTTCAGCAACATGGAGCCAAGTCAGACTTCTACTTACAGGGGCTCCATTACAACAGAAGCTGTCCCTCTCCTTCCATGAGACAACGCGAGTTTATGGTCATGGTCTAGATCGTGTTGTCTACCAAGTGGGATAAGAAAAAGAAGAAAAAAATTATTTGTTTGATATTTTAATAAGGAGAAAATCACACATTTAAATATATTAAAATGATATATGCAAACAAAATTTTTCTTAAACCAACATCATATTATTAAATAATCTTAATTTTTTTTAATGAATTTTTTTTATAATATTTCGAGAACATTAATAAGAAAACTTTTAAGAAACTTCTATTTTCCGTCAATTGTCAATATTCACATCATTGGTCACAGAAACAGATGGACTGTAGCGGGTTCAGCGTTATCCAAGATAAAGCAGACGAAGGAAAAGAAACCTAGCTCCGTGAAAAAAAAAAAAAAAAAAAAAGTACATTGTCAATATTCTGATTAATATATTTAACAGACGAAGATTAAAACTGTAATTTCATCCAAAACTACCACGATTCAACTCCTTCTGATGGCAGACTTTACCCCAATGGTCGCCAAAGTTATCGATAATAACAAGTTATCGATAAAACATTAAAAGTCGATTCGATGTAAGCTTTTAAGGTGGAGACAAAATCATTAAAATAGTTGAAATCAGGTACATCAAAATGGGGTATTCTTAAATTGACCCTGTGTTCCGTTTTTTAGGTGGTCTGTTCCATTGTCTCTAAGCACAAATATTTCATAAAAAAAAAAAAAAGCATCTCACGGTGACAATTTAAATTAATTAATTTATATTTTAAATGCTAAATAAATAATAATAATAAAAATGCAACGATAGCTCAGTGATAACCACATGCGGACATGCGCAATGTGTCTTACACATTTATAAGTTGGTCAAAAGCCTGCAAGCTCGCTCGTTCAAGATTGCAAGAAAGTAATTGCAGCTGTGTTGCAAAGGATATATCCTTTGCTTACATAAACTACAGCTGCTGACGTATATAAAATAAGCAAAGAATATTAGGAGCAATGAACATTGCTCTGGGCATTAATGCTTCAAAAAGTAAGGGTCTTTTCGCTGGTGAATAAGTTGAAGGTTCGTGGTTCATAAATAAAATTATGTTCAAAAAATTTTAACAAATCCTGTCAATAATTTCATTCGTATTTGAAATCAACATCAAAGATACTTAAGAATACATTCTTCAGAAAAATTTAAGATCACATAAATTATTCACTTTCACCTGCTTTTTCCTGTTATTTTCATTCATCATCACTGGTGCAACCGCCCCATAGTGGGCCGAGGCCGTCTGTCTACTGGTAGATTTCGAGACAGGAGATGTTTTCTTTTTCCGGGGTACGCACAACACTCCACAATCATATTAGACAGAGACCTATGGTTTAAAGTGGTTTTCGAACCACTACAAATATCCATGAAACCGCCTGGACTCGAAACCGAAACCTGTGGCACCAAGCGTTATTTTCATTAATAAATAAAAATTATGAAATGCACATTTTTGAATTAATAGATGTTCCATTTTGAGGGAAAAAAATTGTCACGTTAGGTATTCTCTAATTAAAAAATATATCTATCATCGTTATTTTGTTACATATTTAAAACATTATTTATCTCTCCTTTCAAATATGCAATGTTCAAAAAACAACCTCAAAAACAAAAACACATTTCTTAGAATTTCAAGTATTATGATAATGCGTACTATACTACAAGTTATTGTAATAATTAAATTATAATAATGATGACCGCAAATGTTGTAAAATAAATAATCGAAAAATTCAGATTTTTATTTATTATTATTTTTTAATTATATTTTATTTATTTATTTATTTTGCTTACTGTATTTAATTATATAATAATAAAATAGTGTCGGAGTTCGAAAAGTTGAAAATCACTAAAGTTATTCTTATATTAAATTAAACTTGAAATTATTAAGAAATACAATATTAATTTTCATGCATTGCTTCGGTCCTAAAAATGATTAATTCGTAAAAAAATTATTCTTTTTTTCCATCTATTTTTTTGCTACTGAATTATGCTCGTAATTAAATCGTCCGTTTGCTATTAATTAAATCTTCTGTAAAGTGAGAATGAAACTTATGACTTTGTTTTTATCAAATAATGCGATCTGATTTCCGTCTTACTTGCTTTCGCCCAAGAGCAAGGCCACGTGCTATAAAAAAAACTCTCCATCCGGTATAACGGTCCTAAAGGTATAAAAATCTGACAGATGAATTCTGTGAGAGGTCCTTTCCTTCTGGAATCCCACGCAGTCAAGTTTTCTTCGGAACTCCGCGAGAATTTGGCGATATCAGATGGAGTAGCTTGGCGAAAACATCTCTCTGTTGGCATTCGTGTTTAAGAAAAGTTTTAATCCTCAAAATATACGGGTATTGTTTTGGAGAGCAGGGTTTTTTGTGTCCTTGATCATTTTCAATTTTAGTTTAAATTTATTTCACGAGCTTTTTATGCATAATCTATATTTTTTAAGGGATTTTTATACGTAATATATATTTAAAAAATATTGATAAATAATTAAATAATTTAATTAAAAAAATGAATTTAGAAGAACAAGTAATATTAAAAAAAAAATTTTAAAGTCAATTCCTACTTTTCTTTCACTCTATTGCAGAAAGTCCTTTATAAATAATTTTCATTCTTTTTTTTTTTTTTAAGTTTATCTGTCACCATCTATTGGTAGATATATGCAACTTAAATCTAAAAAAATCTAAAATGAATTAATTAAATTTAATTACTGAATTAATATTTGAAAAAACTGTATTAACATCCATACACTACAAGTTTAAAAAAATGTATTTGAACTTGAGTGGATGAATAAAAATTATTTTATGAACGATTGAAAATTTGAACAAGATATATATAGGGAGAGTGTGAGCTAATAGAAGGAATTGAAGAAAAAAAAAAAATTAATGTAAAATTGTTTTTAAAAGATCGTCTGCTGAAAGAAATATAATTTTATTTAAAAGCGAAAATGTAGTTTTTTAAGAAAAGAAAATCGTTTGGAATTCTATATATTTTATTTATTTATTTTATTTTTAAGGTTGCTGTTATGCGTTTTGTTCTTACATTATATTCTAAATTTTATGGATAACTTATATATCAGCCAGGTAGTATATTTTATTTTATTTACTTATTTATTTTTTATAAATGAAAAGTTAAATATTTATTAAATCTCTTATTTCTTCTTTTATTTAACGTTATTGAAATATTGAAAATAAATTCGGTGGTAAAACTATAAAATAATGTTTGAAATTTATTTCTGTAACATTTTTTTCTCTTATTTGATATAAAAATTGATGATTAAATAAATAATGAATTGAATATATATATATATAATTTTCAATTCTACAATCAATCTAAATTGCATTTGTCAATATGATTTTACATTTCTTGGTTATATTTTTAAATATGAAAGCCGTAATTAATTGCTTAATTTGCTAAATTTTAAATAAATAATATGGAAAAAATTAAATCATAAAAATTATAACACGAAAATAATAATTTGAAAATTAATTTTATATTAAGCAATGAAAATATAAATTAGGATTAAAATTTAAGCTATCTGTAAATTTATTACATGGAATCTTATGAAAAAAGATAGAGAGAGATGTACTTTTTTTTTATTAAAAATATTTATAACGCTTTTCAAATTTATAATTGATTACATATTAACCATCAAACTGATAAATCTGTAATCAGGCTCCTTTATTTCTTTTTATGAATTAAATATATAAAAAGCTATCTAAAATTAAAATTTAATAATTAGCTTACCCGATACAGTTATAAGAAATTTTTTAAATCATAAATCTTATCATTTATTTTCTTATTTGATTTTTCCACTAATGCAAAGATGTCTTTACTATAAATGAAGCCGACATTAGTTGATGACGGAACTACCATTGCACTCTATCCCTGACGTCACCACAATTTTAACAAAGCAGATGATACTAAGGAATTATCACCATCCTCCTTTTCAAATACGGTTGAGAGACTATCCGGCTTACGGATTTATCATGGTCAGCTTTCTAATTAAGCTCGTTTGTGACTAGACTTTGAACTAGGCTCCCCTAGGTAAGAAATTTAGTATGTTAAATGTCAGATCAATTTAATATTTGCAGGTAGTGTACAAGATAGCCTAGATTCGAATGTGTTGATGGTATGGTTCAAAAACGAGTAGACCTGATGGCGATTGTGACAATATATATAAAGCATCTCATATCGATAGCCAAACTTGTTGTAGAGGTTTTCCGAATTTTTCCTATACGGCACGCAAATGGAGGACGTTTATCTCCTCCGGTGTCCTTCTTGGAGGACGATTGTCCTCCAGGAAGGCAATGCCCCTCTTCATCCTGTCCGTGGATTGTTTGTGCAATACATCAATGGAACATAAGGTCCACTGATGTTACACAACAAAAATAATTGACATTTCATTTCAAGTTGTACTAAATAAGTATTCATTTTTCTCATATAACATTAAATTTAAAAGTTCTTTTAAAAAATTTTAATTTAAAATTAAAGTTAAATAAATTTGAAACTTTAAAATTCATACTGAATTTAAAATGCTTTGAATTTTAAATAATTACAACATAAATATTTAAGAATTTTCCTTGTTATATGCATTTATACTATTTTTTTTTTTTTTTTTCTAATTTTAGATGTTATTTATAAATAATTTTATAATCGAAATAAAATAAAATAAATATATTATATTAAACAATATTTATAAATTATATTTTTGCCAATATTCGTTTAATATTATTTTATTATTTATAACACAATGGAACATTAGGTAACTTGTAATTCATATACATCATAATTGGCTCACAAAATCTGTTAAAACTCGCCAAAAATAAACGCCAAATTTAAATTTCTTTTTTATAGCAACCTAATATGAAAACGATAGCTGAAGTGATACCAGTTGAATCGCTGAACGATGATACTGGGCCAGATGTGCCAAATGTCGCACTACAGTCTGTCGTCGATTGAAGGAGGGGGGAAAGAAAAAAAAATTTTTTTTTTTTTTTTTTTTTTTTTCACTGGAACAGAAATGTAGTTATACACACGCCCTCATTACTCATAATAGTAGTCGTGTATGGTTCGAAATGTTCACTTGATATTCTATCTCATCCCTTTTAATGTGGTTATTAAATTGATGGGTTTGTTTTTATATTTCTAGTAGCCTTTATGTGAAAAGAAAGACATACTTAGTAAAGTCTCAAATGACTATAAATGTGGAGGAAAAATGGAGAAAAGAATTACTTCTAAATAAAGACGGGAAAAAAAAAAAAAAAATACTTAAAAATTCTAATTCTTTTTTTTAACACATTTTTTAAATTTAATTTGCATTTAAAAAATTGAATTTTTTAAGAAACATTTCTTAAATATCCCACATTTTATAAGTTATAATTAATTAAATATTAACAATTCTCACTCACGAGAAACAATTATTATTTTAAAAATTATTTATATATTCACATAATTAAATATAATGTGCTGATCTTGTTATAATAATTTATAAACCAGGCGTATAAGAAAATTCAATAAGATGTATGACATCTAAACAATTTTTTTGTACCATAATGAGAATCATTTAAATTTATAATTTTTTGCCTATTTAAAAGAAAAAAATAATAACTTAAAGTACTTTTAATGAATTAAAAATACTTTTAATTTATTATTTTTTATAATAAAATCAACACTTTATATAATTAAATATATAAATAATTGTTACAGGTATTGATCTAAGGAGCGGAGGTTTTCGTATCCTCGACCACTTTCAATTTTTTAAATTTTTTTCGCGAGATTTTTCATACAAAATATTTATTTAAATTTCGTTCACGAGCTAACAATTATATAATTAAATAATGTAAAACTGTTCGAAAAGATCGTCTGTTGAAAGGAAAGACAATTTCATTTCCGAGCGAAAATTCATTTTTCAAGAAAAATCGTTTGGAATTAAATAGTTTTTATTTATTTATTTTTTACTACTTTTTTTTTAAACACAGATTAAGAACAAGCATTTCTTAATAACTTAAACAGGAATAGTTATGTTTGAAAAATAAATAAATAAACCTTAAAAATAGGTTAATTACTATACATATAATTCATGTAAATAATTAATATATAGTTTATTACTAACACTTTGCAGTAATAAATTAAAAAATAGTTAGTCATGGATTTTTTATAATATTTTTAAATATATAGGTAAAAATATTGTATTTTGAGACAAAAATATTTGAGATCTAGTAATCATGTGATATTACTATAAATAAATTGAATAAAACATCAATAGTGCTGTATTACTTACTGATGCAAAAGAACATTTCAGTATTTAATTATATTTGCAGTCATAAATTATATATCAGTTATTCGATTTATTTCTTTGAAAATTGAATTTAAATTTGAATAATAAAAATTAAATTCTGTGAAAAACATTTTTTTCGATATATAGTTAATATTATATTAAATAAAGTGGATAAAATATATGAATGACGTTCTGATTTTATGATGAAAAACGGTTACATACATTAAAGTAAAAATTATTATTAAAAATTGCTTTTCTTTATTTTTAAAGTAATTCTTTTAAAAATCCATATCTTAAATACTGATTTTTTTTTTTTTTTTTTTTTACTGTGGTAATTTAAATTTATAAAACATAAAATATGAGTAGAAATACATAAAGCAATTTGGGAATTATTAATAGCAAAGGAGTGGCGACTGTGAATTTCTTAGATAACATTTACTCAGTATAGAATGAACTTATGATAAATCCCAAATATGTCTCTGGCGGTTCTATTGACCAGAGAACGACAAAGAAGCAATAAAGGATATCGGAATGTTCCCTCGCTATTTCCCGTGTGCCCCGAGTATGCTTAGATTTTGTTGCCAAACTACTCGCATAAAAAAAAAGAAAGAAAAGAATTTTTTTTTCTATGTCGGGGTGTTGCCATCGGAATGCGACAATCATGCTGGATAAAAGTTATTTTCCCTTGAGGTTCCCAAGAGAGGTCTTTCAGAGATTTACTTTAACAATCTCGGCCATTGTGTGGTGGTGCCCCAACCGCTGCCTTTTGAGCATTGTGTCTGCCTCAGTAGTTTTGCTTGTGAAGAAAACAAGAAAACATGCGGGCACCCCCACGAAGATATTTAAAAAATAAAGAAAATATATTGCATGGTGGAGAATAAATCGTTATAAAAATCTTTTCTCAGTCGCTTAAGATATTCGCTTGGAACGATGTGAGAATTTTGCAAAAAATTTAATTGGAACCTTTTTTTTTTTCCAATGTAGGGCCGTTTTTATTGTGCTGTACATAGAACACTAAACCCAGCCCGTTCAACTAAGGCTTCGAATAAAATTTCATACATTACTTTGTGCTAATAAATAAATACTAAGTAAATTTCCTCCTTATAATCTGCAACGCCATTTAATCTGCAGATGTAATTTCTGCCTCGAAAAGTAAAAGATATCTTCTACACAAACTGTCATTTATTAACTGGACTATCAACTATCAACTATATCATCTATAAGCTGGAAAAAAAAAAAACACGGAAAAAAAAAATTGCGAATTAATATACTATAATTTAATCCGCTAGGTTGATTTGCCAGTTACCTATAAAATTAAGAATTTAATGTAAGAATGAAACGCATAACAGCAATCTTAAACAAAGACAGAAAAATGTCAATAAATCATATGCAGACAATAAATTATGTTCATCAGTTATCGTTCAAAATTGAAAAAAAAAAAAAAAAAAAAAAAAAAAAGAAAGAAAGAAGAAAATAAATTAAATAAGAGAAAAAAAAAAAAAAAAATTCCGAACGATTTAATAAAAGAGCATGTGGTCAAGGAAATTAAAAACTGATGAGGGGCACAGTTTCTTTCACAACCAAATAACTATATAATTAAATAATGCAAAACTGTTCTAAAAGATCATCTGGTGGGGGAAAAAAATTTATTTCAAACTGAAAATGAAACTATTCAACAAAAGAAAATGGTTTGTATTTCTGTAGTTTTATTTTTTAAGATTTCTGTTATGTGTTTTGCTCATACATTAAATTTTAAATTTTATGAGTAACCTGTATATCAGCCCAGCTGATTTTAATTTTTAATTTAAATTTCTTTCACAATCTTTTAATAAAGGAACCTTAGCTTCCACTATTGTCTCCATTTTAATTGAATAATTTTATTCCAAATTGAAAATATTGCGAATAAAATGTAAATTAGTTAATAATTTGTCAATTTAAATAAGCACGAAATAAAAAGTCGGGTGTGGGGTGGTATGTAATATATTTATCTTGTTACATTATTCTTAAGTCATTATCGAGAATTTTACCTCATTACCTTTTTCCTTATAATCGAATTCTCATTATCGAGAATATTTTTCCTCATTTTTGTGAATTAGTAGAAAAAGTGTGAATGTAGAAAGAATACTTCAACAGTTCAACGTAGATATGGCTCATGATTATAAAACTTTATCTAAGAGTACAATATCGTTACAATATTAGGTAAGTTAATAAAGTTACTTATCATAAGTGAATTTTCTCTTTTTAAACAGTACTAACATTACTTGTAATTCTTTTTAATTATTACGAATGCAACTATTTTCCCAATTCGTGTTCCAGGGGTAACGTGCAAAGCATGCATGAGGGTTCAGGTACTAATCCGCTGGCGGCGTTAGTTGCAGTCACTGCTTTTAGAAACAAAGAAAACTGATGGCGATTGTAAAGAACGTTTGTAAAATGTCTCACCTTGATAGCCAAACTTCCTGGTAGGATTTTTCAAAATTTTCTCCCATATAGTATAACACTCATATGTGAGGCAATTACCCCTAAAATTCATTTTGGAAGATAATGTCCTTTTCTCAGTGACCATGGGTGGGTTATACATGCATCACGAGGTCCACTGATGATAAAATGTATTTTAATTAATATTTTCTGAAAATATATTTTAATATAATATATATACTATATTAATTATTTATAGTATTATTAATATAACATATATTGATATATTTTATGTTAATATTTTCTGTACATTTTCTGTTTTTGAGATACATTTTTCGAATGTCAATGATCTACTTTTTGAAAAAGAATGCACAATTTAAGCTTTTTATTATATTCTCCTATAGAAATCAAAAATAATTTCTAACATAATATGTTTCCTATTTTTTGTATCACTAATCTAATTCTTATCATTTGCCAATCTAACAATTTTATTTATTCTCTGATTTGATTAGTTATTACCACATGTAAGCTTGCATATATGCATTTAAACGTAGTCATGTATATATATATATATAGTGTCCGAGAATTTCTTAAGACAAAATTATGTAAGAATTAAAACGTCTTTACTAATCAATAATTAAAAAATTTTTGGACATTTTATACATTTAATATTTTCCTCCGTGCATCAGTAAATAAAAATACGTAATAAATATGATTTTATTTATAATAAATTTGTATGTAATTAAGATAATTATTATTTTTAAGAGGATATAACATCTATCTAATTATATATTTTAATATAATTTAAATATATAATTAAATATATATTAAATCATCTTATATAATATGAATTTCTTTATTGAATTTTTAATCTTGCTTTCTTTTTTGTTACAATTTATAAAACTTACTTTGAAATTTTTTGCGTAACTTAATTATTATCAAAATTTTTAATAAAGATTTTACAATAATTCTTTTAATACTTTAAAATTTGATTAGTTTCGTAATTAGATTAAATTCAATACAAAAATTATACCTATATTGAATCAATGGTTAATGAAAAGTTATCTTTATAAAACCTTTAACATGTTTAACAATACAGTGCAAGTTCTAAATATTTAATTTTTTTTTATAGATAAAATGAAACTTCATCGGAAAAGAAATGAATTTTTAAAATTAGGAAACAAAATAGTAGTGCATTAATAATTTTGATTTTTCCTATGTTAATAGTTTTTAACATTTTTTGGGAAACGGAAAAATATCCCTGTGTTTCAAAACCCATCCACCTGGCGACATCTAGTGTTGAATATTAAAAGTAGAAGTTAAAAAATAGAGGACAAAACGAGTTATAAAATTTTTATTTACTTGATTTCTTATCTTCTAGATGTGATTTAAAATGTCCAAATTTCTTTAAAATTTTTATAATTATTAAATATTACGTTTTTTCAATAAAGAATTATTATTCCAAAAAAAAAAAAAAAAAAAAAAAGTTTTATTACAAGACAAAAATAATAATAATCTCTCTATTAAAATTTTTTTTTCTTTTTGCTCTTGATGAAATGCATAATAGAGAAAAATTCTTCACTAAAATTTATCAAAGCTACATCAAAATAGAGATATATGTATATTAAAGAAACGTATATTTTTACACTGGGTGTCGTGCCGAAATAGCTCAGTTGGGAGAGCGTTAGACTGAAGATCTAAAGGTCCCTGGTTCGATCCCGGGTTTCGGCAGTTGTCCTTTATCCTCGGTAGTATAGTGGTAAGTATCCCCGCCTGTCACGCGGGAGACCGGGGTTCGATTCCCCGCCGGGGAGGACAATTTTTATTTCATAAAAATTTTTTTTTTTCTAAATATATATATTTTTATTGTTTGGACAATATACAGATATAATTACAATCTAAAATACATTGGTTCAAATAATTTCCGGCGCTTTCATTTTTAGAAAAAGTAATATGATTATTTAATGCTTAAAATATTATTATGATTGGTGTTTTCCAATGATGATTCAATTACTTTCTTTCTTCAAACTTCTATTCATAAGTTTTGAACTATATTTTTACAACATAAAGTAAAAGAGACTGACATAATAAGCTCCTATAAATATATCATTTAGATGAGAGATCTTTTTAGACTAAATTAAACTAATTTATGGGATATATTTCCTCCTCTGCTTATAAATGGCGTGATCTCATGAAAGATTTGAGAGTATATCTGACATGTAATTTACATAATATTACAGCAGAATCTTAATGGAATGATAAAAACCTATGGATACTCGTTGAGAATATTATTTAGCTTATTTAAAGTATTCCTTCCCTTGTGATAATTTGTGGAATACTAAAATAAACGTATAATTACATAATTATTAGGATCATTAAAGCAGTACACGTAACAGAAGAGATATAAAAGAAGGTAATCTCATTTTTATTAAATTCTCCCATTAAAACAATGTCAACAGCTTGCAAACCTAACTTCGTTCTATTAGGTTAGATACATTTTCAGGGATTTTCTAGTGACAGTTTCTCAGTCATTTTTTTTTATTTTATTTATTTTAAACTTCAATATATGATCACAGGTAGCCTGTCTTTGATAAATACTATAACACTGGTAAAATTTATTGGATAGAAATATTAAATAAATAATAATAATACAAAAAAAAAAAAAAAAACTGAAAAATAAGGATTCAGAAAATTTCAAGAAAAAGGAATTCTATTTATGACACAATCTTAATCTTCATAACTCTAAACAGTTAAGCATTGGTATGGTTATAAAAAAATTATGTTTTTATGAACCACTGGGTTTGATCACAATATTTATAAATGTATAATTGATTTAGAGAAAAAAAATTGGACCTCCTCAGCCTTATAGTTTTATAAAATAAAACTATGAGACTGAAGAGATCAAATTGTATAAAAAAGGAAACACATAAGCCACCACTGATTCCGTTCAACGTAAATAAAAATTTTAAGAGCAACTTTTAAATAATAGTTAATTTAATTAAATTAGATTTAAAGTTTCGCTTTAAACTTTTATTTTAGCGAATCGCGCCAAACATCGTAACTCGTTACAATGAATATCAAATATTACAGTGAAGGTTGAAAAACAAGTCTGTAGCTGGTGAACTCTATACGAAAATAGAGTCAAACACTAGGAAATAAGGTAAATTTGCAGAATAGGGACCGTCGAGATTTGGCATCAAAAATTTTTATCTCCAGTTGGCAGCACAAAAAAGTCGTCAAATTCCAAAGGCCCCTATTTTGAAATTTGGCAAGAATCAAATCCTACCAGATTTTCAATAAATATTTTCATTCTTTTAAATAAAGATATTATTATACACATACAGCTTCTTGTTATTTTAATAATTTTATTAATAATTTAAATAATTAAATTAATAAGTAAGTAAACTAAACATATTACTGAATTTATTTTTAAAAAATAGAATAAAATTAAAAAATAAAAACAAGCATGTAAGATAATTACTAAATAATAATAAAAAAAAAAAAGATAAAACCAGATAGACTCTTGAAAATTTGAACAGAAGAAATTTCATAATTTTTTAACTAATGCTTTTTAATGTTGTTAAGTTTTACAATACAAGAAATAATTACTATTGAGAGGAATGGATTATGCATGCAACTTGAAATAATTATATGATAGAAGAGAAATTATTTTCAAGATCAAATTCCATATCAATATTTAAATAAGCAACTAAAAATTGCAGGCAAACCTAAATGTTCCATCATGCTCTGCTCAAAAATGATCGCTTATTCTTCATAAGAAATCTTATTTTAGCTCTGCTAATGTGTTTTTAAACTGGGTATGTTTTCAAGCCTCTCTTCTCCTGTCAGTTCTCCAAGAGTTTCACAAATGTTACCCCAAAGTGGACTGGTATAGGAGAGATCTACGAGAAGTATTCTCAGAGACATAGCACATCTTTCTGTATGGCTAACCATAAATTGCAGTGGTCTTGGATGAGCAGAATTTTCCATCGGAGCCTTCATTACATCCATCACATTTTTCAATGGATGTCTTCGGTCACTGGCACAATAACATGCATCTTCATAAGGTATGCGAGCTCCGCAGTTCAGCAACAGACGTACGATATCTGGTCTGCTGAGGTGCATGGCTACATACAAGGTCTTCTGGTACAATCGCAAAGGCTAAATGTCTTAAGAGGAAAATCAACAAGATTTTCCAAGTACTTCGATTGTTCTTGCGGTGGAAATACTGGAGACCAGACAGCGATGCGAATTTCAAAATGTCCTCTGCTAGAGTTCGTAAGTGTTTGGAAGACAGCTTGAATTGTTTGCTTTTGCCTAGCATGAACTGTCGAGATTTGTCATTTGTATAAACAGCAGCAGAAAAATTTCGTCGAAAAGAATTCGAGGGTGCAGTAGATAGTGTCGATGAAATCTTGCATCACCCGATCTCGAAACTGGGGCATTAAGCTGTGCCATTTCGCTTTGGACAGACAGTTCATGTACCACAAATGTATCAAAGTATGCATGGTTGCCGAGGCAGATGGAAATTTCTTTTCAAGTTTCAATTCTGGATCAAAAAGAACGTCCGTTCCCTACCTTTGATGGCCTTGCAGAAATCAGAGAAAAACAGGTTTTCTAATTTGCAAGAAGAACTGCTGATCGAACCCATAATGAAGATAATTCAATTGGAAGACATCCTCGAAAAGCAGGAAAGTTTTGAACGCGCCCGTTTGCAAATCACGAAGCATACAAGTCTTTTGCAATGCTACACGTAATCCATTTAAAATAATCTTATAATCAATTTAGTGGAGAGGTTGCTTTACGCGGAGCACGCCGATCATGTGACTTGATCAATAAACGCGGTAGAAATGCCAGCGTGCAAAAAGTATTGCATATTAAAATTTTTTTTAAGTCTTCTTAATCAAATTTTTTAATATAGTTAATTACATAAAATATAAAAGAAAAATATGCAATCGTTTATTAAAGAACTGATTTATTTCATCTTAAATATTATTTCATATGTGAATAAATTAACAATTAATAAAAAATAGCTTAATTTTACAGAATAGACTGTCATATTTTTTTTAATGCTGAAGAATTTTTTTTTATTCTTCTTTAAGTATATTATAAAAAACGTTTTTGTAAAATATATATGCCATCTATCTTACAAAATGTGATATGAACGATAAATTTGCTCATTTTCCT
This sequence comes from Caerostris extrusa, assembly GCA_021605095.1. Lineage (NCBI taxonomy): Eukaryota > Metazoa > Arthropoda > Arachnida > Araneae > Araneidae > Caerostris > Caerostris extrusa. The sequence continues at coordinate 22,550 of BPLR01013955.1, forward strand.
ACATAAAATAAATAACAGAAAATATAAGATTTTTAAATAATTCATTATTCGTTTTACTAAAATGAGTTTTTCTGGGAGAATTCCGTGTCTGGATTGAGAAAACGATTTTTTTCGGAAATTCTAATAACATTTTACCTAATTTGCAAATATATATATTTTTTAATTGAAACATATATAACTTTTTTTTTTTTACTTATCAAGTTTAAAATTTTGAATTAGAATGGATCTAATTAATCTGAAAAAATATTAATAAAAAAAAAAAAAAATAAATCTTAAATATATATATATATAAGTTAAAAAAAAATCTTAAATATATGTTTTTCTCGTAAACATATACATCTAACACAAGAATATCACCTAGCCCGACTCGTTGCAACTTGTGCCGCTGGTGAGGCATTAAAAGCTGAGGTTCAATCCGCTAGCTGCTTTGTTGTAGACACAGTTTCAAAAAGCAAGTAGACTCAATGGCGTTTGTGATGTTCAACATCTTGCCTCGTTAGTCGGATTACCTGATGTTCAGGTAATCCGACTAACTGAGTTTCCTGGGTTTTCGCCCATATGATACGCAAATGAGGGGTAGTTACTCCTAAAAGGCACTGCCCTCCTTCTTCAGCGCTTCGGAGCCTAGTTAGACTTTCACCTACAAGTGCCCCATTGCAACAGAAGCTGTCCCTTTCCCCTCCGTCCATGAGTAAATTACTTATGGGATTTCCGTCTAGAGCTAATCATGAAATAACAATTAATTAAACACTGCAATGATATATTAAAATGTACTGATAATTAAACGTAGTATGCACAGTAATACACAGTCCGAAAAGAAAAATTCCTTTAATAAATTAATACATGTTACAAATTTTCAAGGAAAATATATAAAAACATTTTTTTTTCTCTCTCCTCTTCTCTTTGTAATGTATAGATTTCTCATTTAAATATTTGCTACAAATTGTAATTAAAGATCTAGCTTTATTCAAATTCATTCTGTGTAAATGTATTGTTTTCCATTGTCAAGCATTTTGACGTGAGGTCATTAGTTACTATAATGACAGATGAAAAGTAAATTTTGTATTATCTAAAACGATATTTAGTTCGATCTAATAGGAATGAAGTACGGGCGAATAGGGGGGAGGTGTTATGACGATATGAAATGTATTTATTTTTTGAAATTTTGGTTTTGAAATGTATTTATTTTTTTGTTTATTTCACGAAAACATTAAAGTTGCAAACTTCGAAAATAAGACACACTAAGACAAATAAGGCACACTAAAGTTGAAAATTATTTGAAGTGGCTACAAAACCGAGCGACTTTTAATCTACCCCCGATTTACGGAATGCAACGAAATAATACGTTCACACTTAACCATGTTTTTCTTTCTTTTTGCTGTTTAGACCATTCGCTCGTAAGGCCAATTCAGACATGAGCACGATTCGAATAGAATCACTTCGAGGCAATCTCGCTCCGATCGTCCGCATTTAACCACGAAAACAATTCACGTTATCTCTGGCTGTGGTGACAGCTGGTCGTAAATAGGGTCCTTTTGATGTACTTGGCGGAAAAAAGACACTTGACGAATGCTTTAAAAACACTCTGTTTTATGTTTCCTGAAATTTTTCATTTGTAATTTATTCAAAATCCTATCCTAATAAATTTGTACAGAGATAATAAACTAAGATAATTTAGGAAATTTAATAAACTTGATTTTTATTTAAAAAATATCCAAACATTTTACAATGTATAGTCAACATTTTTATGACCGCTAAATAAGTTGTTTTTTAACACTGCCCAAAGAATCATATGAACTTTTAAGCACATTTATTTCAAGCATGAAAAAGTAAACATTTTTGAAAAATAAATTTTTGCAATATGTAAGACAAATTTTCAAAAAAGGAAGCATCAAATTTTCTTTTAAAGTTCAACCTCCCTCAGGTTTAAGTTTGTTCTTTATTATATAATTTCCCAACATAAGGTAATTCCCTATTTATAAAATTTCCACAGAATTACAAAATTATGTATCTGTTTTCTATTTTATTATTAAATACCATTTGATCATTTAAATATTAAATACTTTTCATCTGATATAGTATGCTAAAACACAGCCAGTGCAATTCACAGAATTCCTACATAATGCATGTTGTTACACCTCAGAACTTCTAACAATGCATCAAGTTAGATTTCAATACACATTCTATGCATTTTTAAATGAAAAATAACTAAAATATTTTTTTAAGTGCTTATATGATTAAATTTAAGGATTATCTTGTAAAATAATAGATAACTTAAATTTCTAATTCATCAATAACTAAATTTTTAAAACAATCATTTTAATTCCTTTTTATTTTTTGATATAAAAATATAATAGTCTTAGTAGCATTAAGATGCTTAATTACTAAGAAAAATATGCAGAGTTCAAAATCATTTTATTTTTAAATAAAGCATAGTAAATGAAAATCAATTTCTGATGTAAAAAAGTACACAGTTTGAAAAATTGATAATTGTTAAAAAAAAAGTATATATATTTGCATACATGTTTGTAGACCAATATGCTAAAAATTTTAATAAAAAGGAATATGCCTCTTTCAAATGAAATTTGTATATTATTTTCTTAAAAAACTTTAACGAAAGAATAATTATTTCTATAATACATTTATTATAAAATTCCAAATTCTACAATAAATGGTCATAAAATATTTTTGAAATTTAACAAATAAAAATAATATTGTTTTTTTTTTTTAATAAAATAAGAAAATCAAATCAAAATTTTTTAAATGTTAATCAGACAAGAATTAAAAAAAAAAAAAAAAATTCGTTTATAAAAGGAAGCTGAGCTTGAGCTGAACCAAGAAAAATATCTTTAATCATTGACATTCTTGTTTAATATGCACTTCTTTAAAAATTGATTTTATTAAATCTATCATTAAAAATTTGCTCACATTAAATAATTATTTTTTTTTTTTAAATGTATACAAGTTTCATAAAAAACAAAAAAGAAAAACGTAAATTATGTATACGTAATTATATTAAAAATAATGATGATGTGAAAGATATTTAATATGCAATCTTAGCTGACAGGCTTTAAATAGTAAGAATATTTAGATTAATTTATAAATTGAATAGCTTAATGAAATTTTAAAAATACTTTCAAAATCTCAATGTACCAATTCAAGTCAAGTTATTTTCAAAAATGGAACACATACAATACATAGTTGTTTTAGAGTAATAATTATTTATTACTTTCTTACCAAAAAAAAAAAAAAATTTTTTTTTTCAATTAAAAAAAAAGATACTGTGAAAATATTCCCGGAAAACAAAAATTATCAAAAACATAAAAACAGGCCATTTTGCAGTTTGTAAGAAATGTTGGTACTTACATATTCTTACCTATATTTTCTGCAAACGAAAACAAGCCAAAAATGGAAAACAACTTTACCATCAAGAGTACTTACAACCTATATTTTAATAACAAATGAAAAGGATTTAATTTCTTTTTTCAAGATGATAATGTAAAACCTTTTTTCTGACTTAATAATTTTTGCTTTTTGCAAAATGTAGCAAAAAATATATATATAGTATCTTGGTCAGAATAAAATATATATTTAGTACCTTGTATCACTTGCTGTACTTAATTTTTAGCAAGTGAAAGAGCTTACACAACTTATTAAAGGCAACGGTTCAAAGGAGTACATTAATGCATAAGTGAACGAAACTTTGAATGTTTTATTTTATGTACTGTCGTAATAACCATTTGTTAGAAATATTAAAATTGCCAAAGTTATTCATCAATTATAAATATAAAAAAAAAAAAAGAAATTTTCACAAAGGTATTAATTGAATAAAAATATTAATTATATAAATATTTAAAAATAATACACTAAAATAAAGCTTATTTTATAATTTTAAAATAGTGATGTATTATCAAAATTCTATAAGAAATAAAATTTTGTTCAAACAAATGACATACAAAATTCATAAAATATATAGTGAATTTAATTAAATGCAAATCAATAAATTTTTAGAAGAAATTTTTGAGTAGTTAAATCAATTTTCCTTTTGATTTAAAATCAGTATTTAATTCTTATTTCAATTTAAACTACAATAAAAAATATATTCCTCAAATGCTAATATGAAATAAAAAATAATCAAAAACATAAAAGGGAAATGAATCTTTGTTGAGTTTCTTTAGACAAGCACTGTTTAGATTATTTCTGGTTCCACAAATAGAAAGTTATAAGAGACAGAAGGGGGGGAAAAAAACCCATCTTCTTTTGAGAAATTTTTACAAATATAATAAAACAAAAAATTATGAACAAAATAAAAAATATTTCATAAGTAAATAAAAAATAGTAGTTATAACAATAAAGTAAATAATAACAATTTTTAATAAAAAATGCCAAATTATATGCATACAAGACAGCTTATAAAATTTATTACAAGAAATAGTTATTGTTTTTGTGTGCATGTATATGCATCTTAAAAACCAGCATTTTGATAATGTTATTGATAAACGTACCACTTAAATTCTCTTTCATTTTTTTAAATTTAGTTTCTTAAGCATATTATTGGAATATAGGCAAATTATTGACTTGCTAATTATTTATTGAGTATTTTATATATCAATGCACTTTAGATGCTACAGCAGCATAATATCAAAAGAAAGTAATTTTTAACTATCATGTAAGTTTGAAATTTATCTTTTTATAAAATATTTTATCTTAATAGATTCAGCACCCAAAAATAGCATAAAAAAGAGGCATATTGGGACACTTTTTTTAAAAACTTAAAATGCTACATAATTTCTTTTGTTTCAGACGTTTCATATCATTGGTATCAATATTTTATAAGCACTGTATTATGACATTAAAAAATAATTAAATTACAACTTATACAAAATGTCTGAAGAATACCAGAGATTCATTTGAAACAGAACTGAAATGAAAATTAAGCACATTGATAGGAACAATAATTTTTTATTCATAATCACAAACATTTAACTTAAAAAAAAAAAAAAATCAAAAATAACATGTTGACAAAAAATGACTTATAAATGGCTTATGCTTACAAAATATTTACTAATGAAATGGTTATAAAACAAAAGATTAATGTAGAAATGAAATGAATATTAAAATAATTGTTCACAGCACATTTGAAATGACTTTCGATGAACATCATAACTATGCAAGTTCATGGAAAAATTTTAATATCACATATGACCATATTGATGTCACAGGTCACCAGTGGTGGAAGTTTTAACATAATGCTTCTTACATCAAACTTCACCAACATTTTTAGTTTATGGAAAATAACATCCCATCTTCCTTCATAGAAAGAACACAATAATATCTTTATTTTTGCAATCTGATCAATATAATACATAGGTTAAGTGCCACAAAATTTTCAGCAGTTCATTACATTGCACTTCATTTGCTTATAAATATAACATGTTCAATTTTGGTATGTATCAATGTTATTATATTATTATAGTTCAACTTGCTCACTGTCTGAATTGATTATTAACATATGTACAAAAATATAGCTCTACTATACACCTATTAGAAAAGAATATGGTAGGGCTGTGTTTGTTTCGGGTGTTCCTAAAACAGCAGTGTTCCAATGTGCCCTATCTGGCCATTTTCTAAACAAATGCTTAGGAGTAATATTTTAGAATAAATACATAGAATGCATTGAAAATATTTATTTTAAATATTTCTATTGAGGAAAAAAAGTTTAATTGTTTAAAAACATGATAATTTTTTTCAAATTAATTACATTTTGCCATTAAAAAAAAGCTACATCCACTGATCCAAGAAAATTTTTTAGATGATAAAAGCAGCAGTCTTCATGGAATCAGTTGCAATCACAGATATAAAATGTCCTATAAAGGCCATGTAGAGTGATTTTTATAACTTTTATTTTGCAATATTTAAAAAATTATAGCCTCTGTCTTAGTGAGTGCCTCTGCTTTCCCTACATTTTTTTTTCCTTTCAAATTTATGTAAATAATATAAAAGAATGCACCTAATAATCATTTTGAAAACATGACATTGAATGAATTATTAGGCAAAGCATTTAAAAATTATATTATGAATAAAAATATGTTAATAATTCTTAGTGGACAAACAAAACAAATACATCAAGTTAAGAGTTTGATTAACTTAACTTAGACATATTTTGGCAATTTGATATTAAAAATTACATTTTATTAATGTCTCAATATATGATTTTCATATTTTGCTATAATATAAACATAATGCATACCTAATTTTTTGAGACAGCTACACATGAATATCATATAACAACAAATAACAAGACATTAAAATCTAATATGCAGAGCAAAAAATAATATAATTTCCAATTAAAAACCGTGTTATAAAAATAATATAAAAGAAGAAAATAACAAAAGGAAATTGAAAATTGGTACAGTCATTCTATTATTAATACATTCTATTTTTGAAACTGAAAATTGGTGAATGACGATTTTAATAAAATACTTTTAAATTCCATGATTTCACTAACATACATTTGATGGCTTAGTTAAAAGTATAAGTTATCTAGATTTAAATGAAAATTTATATAACTGAAATATATATATATATATATTAATGTTAATGCATTCTTAATTCCAAGTAACATTTTTTGATGCATTTCATTTAAAATAATATGCATTATTATTAGATCTGAATGCTGTATATTCAATTTTATAAATTTATTAATGATATACCATTGATTCCCTATTTGTTTTTAAAAATAAATGTTACTTTCAATCACTTTAATAACAAAATATTTATTGCCATTATTATTGCTAGTGTTCATCAGTATAAGAAAACATACTTGAATTAAATAATTTTTTAATATCCTTATTACAAAAATTGTCTTTTTTTTTAACTGATGTTTTAGTTGTAGCTTATCCCGATTAGAATAAAACTTTTCACAATTGGGGAAAAAAAAAAAATCAAATAAAATTCTATTTTTCTGCATTGAAAACAAATTTAGTTTTCTGCATAACTAAAGGTCTTATGTCCTAATACAGAAACACAGCAGAGAATATCACAAATTGTTCAGTATCACTATTCTTATAGATTGGATGTTAATTTTAAAAATGCAATTAAAGTGTAAGTAAAATTTTATAAGTGGAGAATTTAAACAAGGAAACACAGAAATTATTTATGGCTCTAATAAAAATATTGAAAGGTTAAAACATAAATTTTAATTTTTATACAGAAATGAGAATTTTATTACAAGATATTAAAAGTTGTTTTCATGCAAAATAAAATTCTTAATATCAAACAGAATTAAATTAAAAAACCTATACTGAACTTTAAATTTATCATAATACTTATTAAAATATAGCATTCAATGATTTTCTTTAATTGTTATGAGGCATAAAATCTTAATTAAAAGCAAATTAAGATGTCTTAAAACTTATTGTTTTCCAATAAAATAAGATATTTATCCTTACACATACAGATAATAAAATAATTCAATTTAAATTATTTCCGTTTTTTTAAAGCGGAAATAATAATTAGAATTACAACAATAACAAAAAAATATACAACAGAATTACATGTCACGGAATGATAAAAATGGCATTGTTGTACATTTATTTAAAAAATCTACTATAAAATCTTTTATTGTGATGTATTATGTCATATTGCTTTCATTATTAAATTTAATTCCTAAAACTGTTAGATGTCAGTCAAAACTAAGCTGCTGTTGCATCATTTTTCTATTTATTTCTGATAATATAACACCAAACTGTTCTTCTCTTTCTTTAGAAAGATGTGCAAACATATCTACTTCTTCATCTTTATCTGTCTTAGATTCAGATTTATCCTGCGAAAAGTTTTTTTTGGGTCGCCCCCTTTTTTTATTCTTTGTACTTAAAGAAGATCGAGCTCGGTTCGTAGCTTCGCTTCCGTCTTCACTATTTGAACCGTCGCCGTCTTTTTCGCCATTGTCGTCCTTTTTATTAGATTTTTTTTGTCTTTTCATTTTTTTAAGCTCATTATCAACCTGTAAAGACTGGAAATAATCTGGCCTTTCTCTTTTGGTGCGTTCTGTACGACGTCTTTTAACTTCGCCTTCGTCAGTACCACCAGTTTTATGTATACTGACTGCACGTCTTGCTACAAAAAATATATGGCCACAAGGACATGCTTTGCACGCCACAGGTACGTGTTGTTGGCAATTTGGACATTGTTTCGTAACCATATTCAAAATTAATTAAAAATATTAATGCTTTGATATAAAAAGTACGGACATAGAGTAAGCTAACATTTGTTTATTTTGATTCTTCTTTACTTTTAATATTAACCGATGCCATTTTCAAAGTAAGTAAAAGTTTCAAATAATTTCCTTTTTTCTGAATCATTAAAAGCTCAACTACTACCATGTCAAGCGATTTTATATATAATAATGCT